>OX451218.1:10354539-10363882 GCA_949628195.1 Phasia obesa
GGTACTTTCCTATTTTTGAAAAGACCTATTTTAAAAGGTACTTTTTATTAAAGATACATTTTAGAAAAGTAAAAATCTCTTATCAAAATGAGCCTGATAAAGAAGGTAATTTTTATAAAAGGTATTTTTGATACATTTAAAAAAAGTACTTTTGGCATGTTTGGTACTTTTGACATTTTTGTTTTTTTTTCTAATGGTATGTTTATTAAAGGTTGTTTTTATATAGTGTCAATTATAAAAAAAAGAAAGAAAGTGTTTTTTTTACCACAGAGTAAGGGTACATATGCAGTGAAACAATATAATAACAATTTTGTTAAGGCCCTCCTCGGTTCCTATCAGGAAAATATTTATAAATATTATTTTAACAAATTATTTTAAATTAGAGGCTCTATTTATAAAAGACAAATAATGGTAAAATGTTGTTTTGTCACATAATATAAAAGATACATTAAAAAAAACTACTGTTATGTAAAAGGTACTTTTTGGAAAAAAACTTACATGTTAAATAAATATTTTTATAAAAGGTACTTTTTCTCATATGTACATATGAAATTTGTAATCAAGCTTAAGTTCGTTTTATTCTCTCTCAAGCCTCTCAAGTACTCTGTTCGAATTTGTGAAAAATGTTGAGCAACATTTATTATTTCACTAGGAAAATTTGACATTTAAAATGTGTTGTCTATCTAGCGATTTGAAAGAATTTTTTGATTTTATTGCTTTTAAATATACAACATTGTTTTAAAAAGTATTCCGCAAAAAATTTTACAAAAAATTCCACATGAAATAATGTCCATTTGCTTTATTTTACAGCGCTTTGGTAAAATGTTGTCAGAAACATTTCAATGCTTTTCCACAGTATAAACAGAAGAGTACTACTGCTGCAACATTTTTTCATGACTTTTTCATAGAAATTTTTTATGTATGTAATTTGATAGCATTCCGCATGAAAAACTGAACAGAGTACCAGGCTTAATACTCTGTTCGAATTTGTGAAAAATGTTAAGCAACATTTATTATTTTACAAGGAAAATTTGACATTTTAAATGTGGTGTCTATCTAGCGATTTGAAAGAATTTTACGATATTATTGCTTTTAAATATACAGCATTGTTTTAAAAAATATTCCGCAAAAAAATTTACAATAAATTCCACATGAAATAATGCCCATTTGCTTTATTTTACAGCGCTTTGGTAAAATGTTGCCAGAAACATTTCAATATTTTTTACACAGTATAAACAGAAGAGTACTACTGCTGCAACATTTTTTCATGACTTTTTCATAGAAATTTTTTATGTATGTAATTTGATAGCATTCCGCTGTGAAACTGAACATAGTACCAGACTTAAGAAAGAATAATTTAAATTAAAATTTTTTTTTCTTATTTAACAAGGTGGCTTTTGTTAAAGGTACTTTCCTTTTGTTTGAAAGACCTATAATAAAGGTACTTTTTATTTAAGATACACTTTAGAAAAATAAAAATCTCTTTTAAAATCAGCCTGACGAAAAAAGTAATTTTTAAAAAGTACTTTTGACATGTTTGGTACTTTTGACATGTTTGGTACTTTTGACATTTTTGGTATTTTTTTTTAATTTAAATTTTTTTAAAAATTTTTTTTTAAAGTATTAATTAAAAAAAGTGTGTTTTTTTATAAAACATATTTTTATAAAGGGTACTTTTTTTGTTCCTTGCTTTTTGCTATATAAAAATGTTGTTTTTTTTGCTTATAAAAAATTTAAATAAATAAAAAGTTGACTTCCTCCCTCCTTCCTCCTTCCTCCCTTCTTTCTTAATTTCAATGTGCGTTAGGGTGGCCATTAATGCTATGCATTTTTCTTGGTTCCTCTTTGTTTTTCAACAACATCGTATTTATTTTATACTTGTGAAGCTTTCTATAGTTTTATTTCAGTTTTGGCATTTGGTTCTTTTTATTCTTCATTTATTTTTGTTTTTATTTTGTTGGTTGAAAAATGCTTTAAGTAGTTTGCGTGCTAATTACTTATTCATTTTAAAGTCATACTGATGACTTTGATGAATCAAAACTAAGGGCTCAAAACACCCCCGAAAAAAGTACATGCATGGAAATAAATTAAAATGAAATGTAAACTAAAACCGAAATAAATAAAATAAAACTCAAAAGTTTTGTATTTTAGTCACTCACTACTGCTTATAGTTTTTTTTTTACCTAAAATATATTTTTTTGTATCTTGGCTTGTTTTACAAATGCATGTATATATCTATCTATCTTCCTTCAATTCATGAGTAAGTTGTTTAAGTTGGTTAAAAGAAAGAAAAAAAAATACCTTTAATTTTCTGGCTTAAATATGTTTGCTAAAGGGTTTTAATATACTGCTCTCTTCATAATATCCTTATAAATTGGTTTGTTAGTTTATAGGACTTCATATTATTATTATTACTCGCTATCCCCGGTGCGCTTCGCTACACCCATCCACAAAAAGCACAATAAACACTTGAAAGAAAAGTATGACCAAATTTTAATGCGAAAACGCACGCCATTCTCAAGTCAAAAATCCCATCCCATCCAACCTGCTTTTTGCTAGACTATACGTATTAACACGATAAAAATTTTTTACTTTTAATGGGATGTGCCACTCCCAGTATCCTTATCCAGTCTGTATTTTGCCAGACTATGCACATTAGTATGAGGGTTACTTGTGCATAGTTGGAAGACTATACCTAATGTAGTTCTCTAGGTACGCGATAATAATTTTTCACTTTGTATAGGAGGTACCATGCCCTCCATTTAAATTGAGTCTGTGATTCTCTACACACTGTATCTTAATATGGGGGTTACTGATGCAAAATTCCAAGTCGCTACCTATTGCAGTTCTCTAGATACAGGATAATAATTTTTTACTTTATATGGGGGGTACCATGCTCACTGTCCCAATTCAGCCTATGTTTTTTTTAGAGTATCCGCATGGGTATGGGGTTTACTTGTACCCACTTTGAAGACCACACCTATTATAGTTCTCTATATACACAATAATCATTTTTCACTTTGAATGGGAGGTACCACGCCTACTGTCCCAATTCATTCTGTATTTTGTGGCAGACTATACGCCTTAGCACAAAGGCTACTCTTGCAAGGTTTCAAGGCGCTATCTATTGCAGTTCGCCAGGAACACGATAGTAAAATTTTTTACTTTGTATGGGCGGTACCACGCCAACTATTCCGGCTATAACTCATGAACCCATACACATACAGAGACCGTTTGTACATGAAAACCTTGGTATTGATGTCACCTTTCATATAAACTTTGCAGAAACAAAATCAGTTCACGCATTCCAGAGAACATCAATTTCTAACACAATGCAACTTTTTTTATATACATATATATGTGACCTGGCCTATGAAAAGGTGGCTTATGACTGAAAAAAAATTTTTCCACTTTTTGTTGTTGTTGTTGCATTGTTTATCTTTAACAGCTAATTTTTTCGAAATTTTGTTTTTGAGTCATAAGCCACCCTTTTCATAGACCGGGTCACATATAGATATAGATTATTATGAATTCAATAAACTTTCCTGAAGCAAACAAACAATGAAAATAAATTCATTTAAAAAATTGTTACATAAACGAGGGTGTTTCAATTATTGATCGACTAATGGCTAGAATATAAATTCAAGCCCATTTTGAACAAACTGCCAAGTTTAATCTCAAATTGAAAATGATGTGAAATACAACTTTTTCTCGACTAATAAGCTCTTAAAATTGTTCAAAAAAATATATATTTGAAAATAGTTGATTTCTCATTAGAAATGGTAATTTTTTTTTCTCAAACTGAGAAATATACTATTTATCAACTTTTTCTCAAACGTTGTACTCAAATGTAGATAATAAGTGTAGAAACTTAAATTAAATACACATCATTATTATTTTTATATTTTTGGATTTTAAGTGATTTTTTTTTTTAAAGTGTAGAGGTAACCCTTGCCAAATTGATGAATTATGAACACATAATAATAAAAAATAAATAAATAAATAAATAAATAAATAAAAAAAAAAAAAATAAAAGCTTTATGAAAATTTAATTAACCCATTTGCTGTTAGGCCTGTCTATACATAAAAGGGTGTTTAAATTTGCAAGGGCCGATATTGATTTTGCACAAAACACAAATAATTTAGGAAATTATTGTCATTTCTTTTTATTTTGATAATATTGGTATGGTTCTTCAATTATGTGTGGAACAAAATAAAGGCCAAATGGCCGCTGCGACCTCGGCGGTATACCTCCATCTGATGCTCCAAATTTTCGATGACGCTGAGGCATAATTTAGGTCCTATGCCGTTAATGTGCCGAATTAACTCATCCTTTAGCTCTTGAATTGTTGCTGGCCTAGCGACGTACATCTTTACTTTCAAATAACCCCAAAGAAAGAAGTCCAACGGTGTCATATCACATGATCTTGGCGGCCACGAGAGTTAACTCTGCCATTGAATTTGTCCCACAAAAGTGCCATTGTTTCCTTAGCTGTATGTGGCAAGTGGCACCGTCCTGTTGAAACCACATATCGTCCACATCCATATTTTCCAATTCGGGCCATAAAACGTTCGTTATCATATCACGATAGCGAACAGCATACACAGTAACTGCCTGACCGGTCTCATTTTGGAAAACAGTACGGCCCGATGATGCTGCCAGCCCATAAACCGCACCAAACAGTCACTCTTTGTGGGTGCATTGGTTTTCGACAATCACTCTTGGATTATCATTCGCCCAAATCGCGACAAATTCTGCTTGTTGACGAATCCTCAGTGGATGGTGAAAATGTGCCGCATCACTGAAGATGATTTTCTTCGAAATTGATCATCCAACGTTGCCATTTCTTGCCATTGCTCGATTGTGTATCTTTCCATGGTTCAAATTGAGTTAGTCTGAAATTGACAAATGTCAAAGTAAATGCAGGAAAAAACTTGACGTTTAGGTGTGGTTCACATTCAACATCGGCCCTTTAATGTTACTTACTAGACAACTTTTTTTCTCATCGGCAATTTGTTCCTCACTAACGCTATCTTTACTCCACAGCGGTTAATTCTGGAAATGCCCTCGTATGTAAGTCTTTATAGGAAAACATTTTGTTTACACTTTTTTTCGATTATTTTAAAATATTAAATGTTATTTTTATTTTATTGAATATACTTTTCTGTGTGTCCTGCTGGTATTCCTTTGGTTAAACTAAGGATTTTTCACAACAAAATACATATTTTCTGTATATGATATAGTTTGTATACAATATATGTCTATCTATCCGTTCTTATATTTTTACTTCGTGCAGTATAATGGCAGTATACCTATATACATATGTATAGGAGTATGTGTATGTTTTATGCTTAAGGATTTCACTTAGTCCTTAGGCAATGTATTCTTTATTTTAAGTTAATTTCCATAAAATACTTCTACTTTTCTTTAATGGTTTTAAAATCATGTAGATATGTTTGTAAAATAAAACAAGCAGCTTTGTATAAGATTGTAAATATTGATGCATACAATTAAATTAATATTCAATTTAGTTTTTAGTAATAATGAATAAAATAAAATAAAATAAAATAAAATAAAATAAAATAAAATAATAAAACCGATTCTTCATATAGTGTTGCGTTAAAATTAAATTAACAGCTGAAAATTCTATTACTAAAAAAAGTATTTTTTAAAAATACCTTTTGAAGAAGTACTTCCTAAAGAAGTAATTATTATTATATAATATAATATTATATAATAATATATATATATAATAATATATAATATAATATTTTATTATATAATATTATATAGTATGATATTATATAATATTATATTATATAATATAAACTTATATACCCTTCTCATGGTAATGCTAAATATTCCCTTATTCTGCAATGTTTTCGAATTTCACAATAATATACATTTGGTTTTTACTTTCAGGAATGTTTTGTAAAATTTTTTAGAAAATTTTTTGGAGAATTTTTATAGAAAATTTTTTGTAAAAATTTTATCGAAAATCTTTGTATGGGATAACAAATAAATAAATAAAAATTTTTACTGATATTTTTTGTAAAAATTATATCGAAATTCTTCTGTAAAAGTTTTATCGAATTTTTTTTTAATTTTATTTGAAATTTTTTGTAAAAATTTTATCAAAATTTTTTTGTAAAAATTTTATCAAAAATTTTTTGTAAAAATTTTATCAAAAATTTTTTGTAAAAATTTTATCAACAATTTTTTTGTAAAAATTTTATCAACAATTTTTTTGTAAAAATTTTATCAAAAATTTTTTGTAAAAATTTTATAGAAAATTTAAGGTAAAATTTTACAGAAATCTTTTTGTATAAATTTTATTGAAAATTTTTTGTAAAAATTTTATCGAAAATGTTTTGTAAAAATTTTATTGAAAATTTTTTGTAAAAATTTTATCGAAAAATTTTTGTAATAATTTTATCGAAAATTTTTTATAAAAATTTTATCGAAATTTTTTTTGCAAATTTTATCGAAAATTTTTTGTACAAATTTTATCAAAAACTTTTTGTAAAATATTTATAGAAAATTTGTTGTAAAAATTTTATTTAAAATATTTTGTTGAAATATTATGGAAAATTTTTTCTAAAAATTTTAGGTAAAATTTTATAGAAATTTTTTTGTAAAAATTTTATCGAAAATTTTTTGTAAAAATTTTATTTAAAATATTTTGTTAAAATATTATTGAAAATTTTTTGTAAAAATTTTATCGAAAATTGTAGTTAAAATTTTATCGAAAATTTTAGGTAAAATTTTATAGAAACTTTTTTGTAAAAATTTTAGGTAAAATTTTATAGAAATTTTTTTGTAAAAATTTTATCGAAAATTTTAGGTAAAATTTTATTTTTTTATAAAAATTTTATCGAAAATTCTAGGTGAAATTTTATAGAAATTTTTTTGTAAAAATTTTATCGAAAATTTTTTGTACAAATTTTATCGAAAATTTTTTGTACAAATTTTATCGAACATTTTTTGTACAAATTTTATAGAAAAATTTTTGTAAAAAATTGATAGAAAATTTTTTGTTAAAAAATTATTGAAAATTGTTTGTAAAAATTTTTGGTAAAATTTTATAGAAATTTTTCTTGTAAAAATTTTATCGTACATTTTTTGTATGCAACTATTTTTGTGGAGTTTATACAGGGGTCATACCGATTGCCATATCAAAATGAAATTTAGTGTGTGCCTTTGGTATATGGAGATGAAGAGCTGTATAGTTTTTGGGCATAATCGGGAGATTGCAATTATTAGTTTTCTTACCCCCAAATTTTGTGAACGCTCTACAGGTCATACCATATGATATATCAAAATGAAATTTAGCATGTGCCTTTGGTATACGGAGATAAAGAGCTGTATAGTTTTTGGGCATAATCAGGACGGGGCAAGGGGTAAATAACTTAACACCCCAAACCGAAAATAATTAATTTTTTATTCTTTATGCAATATATCCATAAAAATTTCTGTTTCCATTGGGTAAGGTAGAGTTGAGTTTGAGTGTAGGCCACTCCAGTTTTATTATTTTAATTTTTGTAAAAAATAAATAAAGCTTAAAAAAAATAGTTATTTATTATTTTTTTAGAATAAATATTTAAATTCGACAATCTTAGAGTATTGCTTAAATAAAGGACCTTTTAAAAAAAATTATATAAAAAATGATCTTTTTAAAAATAATATTTACAAAGGTATCTTTTAAAAATGTCACCTTCAGAAAAAAAAACCTTAAAAGTTATAACTTTTAAAATATTCAATTTTAAAAAATTAATTTTTAAAAGCGTACCAAAGAAGTACTTTTTTAAAAAGTACTTTTAAAAAGTACTTTTAAAAAAGTACCTTTGAATAATTAATTTTTTTTAAATTTCCTATTTAAAATTATTTTCTTAAAACACAAAAATACATACTGTGATTTTTTTGTATACATAACTTTATTAAAAAAAACATTTTAGTCTTAAAAACTTATAAAAACTCCACTTGTTTGGCATTTCAGGTGTTTGTAAATTAAAGAAACTTGTGCGATTTGAGTGAATACAATTTTTTTTTTGGCTTGTTCTACATTTTCCATTCATCAAAAATGGTTTATAGTTTAATTAATAATCTGTGAGTTAGATTTTATTTATTCTTTTTGCACACAAGACTAAATTGCAAAATCATAAAAATAAATCTACAGAAACAAATCTGTTTTTTTTGTAAATAACTTTTTATCTATGTATCTATCTGTGTATGAGTGAGTATCTGTACATAAAATACATGATTTTATTATAACCTGCTAACATGTTTTATGGCATCAGTAAAATAAAAGCAAAAATGAAAAATTTATTCTCGTATTTATTTTTCAGTTGAATATAATTTCTTTTTTTCATTCAATAAACCAAAGGCCCTGACATGACTGTATTAACACTACAGTACAATTGAGTAAGGGCCTATTTAAAAACTGTTTCCATAAATCTTTAATTATGACAGCAAAAAGGAGAAGCCTTGCTTGACTTTTGTGTTGCAATCATAACTAAATAACTCTTAGGACTTTTTTAATTTATTGATTTTTAATTTTACTTCCTTTATGCAAATATTATGTAGATTATAGAGGTCTTTATTATGTGAAATTAATGTTTTTGGTAAAGTGTTTTCAAAAAACCATTCATACTGACAAATAGAAAAACAGTCAAAACACAAATCCCAAAACCAGCCAACAAATTTACAAACTGACCCTCTTCTTAGTCGTTACATTTTCAACAGTTTTGTTTCCTTTCTTTCTTCCTTTTGCTTGCTGTTCTTATATCTTATTTTTCTCTTATACAGCAATTTTTTTTGGTTGAGGGTTTTGTTTGCCCACATGGTTTTTATTTTAATGGTTACGGTTTCGTTTCTTTAGTGAATTTTGTTGTTTTTAATATTTCTTCTAATTCATTTATTTTATCTTTATCTTTTATGTGTATTTTTCTTTGTTAATATAAATTGGGTTCTATTCATTTTATTTTCATTTGTCTGTCCTCGTTTAAGTCATACATTTATATGCTTTAAGAAAATGGAAAATAAAATAAAGGGGCGGTAATGGTAGACAAGTACAACGAAAGAAAGGAAGGCAATTTTGCAAACAAAAAAAATATTATTAATTAACATTTTTAAATACAACGGAGAAAAACTAAATAAATTTAAAAATTATAAAAAAGTTTTAACTTACAAAATGAAAAATACATTTTCTTTATCTGCCACCTTTAAAGGTACTTAAGGTACCTTTAAATAATTATATTATATATAATTAAATTAAAATTATATTTTATTTATTTAATTATAATATAATTATTATAATATAATTATAATTATAATAATTATAAT